>JARKHS020001916.1:0-22832 GCA_030143305.2 Amblyomma americanum | reverse complement strand
GCGTAGCGAAACCGCGTGTTCGATGCACGGGCGAAGCAGCCAGCGTGGGACGAGGAAACGGGACAACGCACTCACTCGTGTCGCACGCTTGCCGGCCGCTTGCCTCATGTTCCTTCGCGCGAAAATTAAGTCGCGATCGGCGTCAACGCGATCTGCTAACACGTTAACTACTCCAATGACATTCAAATGAAAATAAACGAGGAACGAAAATAAACCACGCGGCAGTGGCGATAGATGCGTGTTTGCGTTCCCAACGTGCGGCGGTTTCATAAACGAGCGTAAACAAGCGAGTGGTGGCGGAAAAACGGAGTGAAAAAAAAAAAAAAACACGCCGCGGTAGCGCAAGGGGTCGCTAGCGCGGAGTTAGCGCTGACGACGAAGGCGCAACAAGTGCAAAGAGCGGCAGACAGCACCGCAGCGCAGGGGAAAGCCGCGCCCCTACACGTGCTCACGACGCGCGCTTGCTTGCGCTATATTTTTTCTCCTAAGAAGCAGGTGCGCAATGTAAAGCGGAGTTATAAAAAATAAGCCGGGAAGACTTCCAAGTCCTGAGTCGGCATAGCGTCGTCATAGCCGTCGTCTACGACGTCGTCTATGAATAGTCACCACCGATGAGGTCGTGAGGGCCCAGACCAGGGGCGCGGGGTGCCGACCCGGGATAAAAACGGAGGGACAAAACAGAAGCTTCAGAGCTTGCGCGGCCACTCACCCTCGGTGCGGTATCCCGTATTGTGATCCTTGTCCATGTCGCCGGCTTCCAGGTCGGACAGCAGATGTGAAGCACCTTCGCCGGAGCTCGCTTTGGCCCCTCTGACGCCGACTCCGGTGCCCTCTTGTGACATGGAGAGACCTCGGATACGCTACCTCTTCGTGCACAGTTCTCTTCCCTTAACAGTGCGACGCGGTGGGGGGAAGGCGGGTAACGAGCCTTTTGTTTTACTGCTCCTCTATCTGAGCGTCACGGGGTGCAAGCTCGCGTGTTTTTGCGCGAGTGCCAACTCTGCCTCCGCCGCCGCCACTGGCACAGAGTCCGCGTCGAGGAGAGAGTGAGCGAGCGAGCGGGACGAGATAGAGCGAGCGGTGCAGGATGCATGGGGCGCGATGCTGGGGAAAGCGGCGGGGAAAATCTAGCGCCAGCAGCCGTGCAGAGAACGCTTCGGTAGGCCGACCGAGCCTCTTTCAGCCTCTGCCGCTCTCACTCTTCTACGTCACTTCCTTCGATGTACCGAGACACGGCTCGACTGTTTTGCGAGCGTGCCCCCTCTCTCCATTTCCAACCTACGCCCTCACCTCAAACCTCTCCCGCCCTCCGCTGAAGCCGTAGAGTGTAGAGGTGCCTATTCAGATCGCCCGGGCGGCCGGGCTAACGGCGACGAGTGGCTTCGCTAGCTTTCCGTCCTCCTCGCCTTCCTCATTCTCATCCTTTATATAACGATTATGACCCGTCACCCGTTGTAAGATTTTTACTTTTCGCCTCTCTCTTTCTTCCAGACGGGCGTGTCACCCTTTGCCGCCTTTGGTTGGTTGCCGCGAGCGTGTGTTCTTTTTCTCCGTGGAGCAATAAAGCGCCGGTGGCAGTCGCGTGCCCGCAGCCCGCATTTGACCTAAAGGAGAGAACACGTGCGGGCGTGCGGCAACGGGCACTTGTTGAGCGTCTCGCTCGCTCGCCGACCAAGTGCGCCCTGCTCGGAGAGAGGGAGGGAGATGAAAGATGCGGAGTACGGAGCGAGAGCGGGCGAAGGGGCGGGGTCGCTTGCGCGAGCGTATGGTGAAACGCGCAACAAAATAGGCATAAGAAAGAAAGCATACGCTAGCGACGCATGGAGCGCGCTTTTCAGACGACTGGCATTTCAGACGACCGCGGCGCTAGTAAGCATCAATCTACAGCGCACTAGCATGAGCAACAGGTGGTCTCCCTCGAAGTAGCGGCAGTCCTGGTTGCGCCGAACTCAAACTGGACTGTTAAGAAGGACATCTCTTATTAAAGCTTGCATAAGCGACATTTAGTTAGTTACCTCTTGTAGTACCCATGATGCAGACTTCCGCCAGACACCGTTAGAAAACCTCTACAACGGCATCCCTTACCACCCAAATGTAGATACCCTCGTGCGCAAAGCTTATTGGCCTCGTTTAAGTAGAAATAGAGTGCACATAAGCGCACTGTGTGTTCCAAATTGCACAGCTTCCAATAGGCGACAACGCAGTCTTAGTGGCTTCACCTTGTTAGCCATCTGATACTGTACGTCGGGCTGAACTGAACACTTGTCCTCTCCCACGCATGGGCGTGACGGATCGAAGGGTCAACGTAGTGTTGGCTACCTGCCAAGCTTTCGTGGCGTTCGTCAACCGTACGTTGCACGTCGTACGGTGTGAAGCGTGTTTCAGCGGTCTATGCAGAAACTGGGTGCTGTCGCTGCCTAAGAACGGCACTGCTTGAATGCGAAGATCTTGAGGGAATGCTTGAATCCGTGCATCGGGGGGTCGGGGGGGGGGGGGGGGGGGTTAAATTGTTGTCCGGCCCTCAATCGTGAAACTAACCAGCGCATCTATGTGGTCGGTGCATCGCCTATTATACTAAGAAGGACTGTGACTGGGAATAAACCTACAGAGCCTTACATGGACGGAAAGAAGCCTCCTGTTGTTACGGGCAGACCTCGTCTGTAGCGAGAAAAAAAATTCAATAGGCATGAGCGTAGGTGACAACTTTAAATATTAGGTACTGTTTCGGATGAACATAGCAGAATATCTTGCACAAAACCTGGGAGAAGCATACCTAAACTTCCTCGGCAAGAAATTCAGACATGGCAAAGATTTCCGCATTACGTCGAGTCGCAATACTAATGTCATGTGTGATTTTACGTAAAAGCCTCGACAACGAGGCGCCGACACAGAGCGTTCAACGAGTTCTCCGGCGCTCGTAACTGCACATCGGGAGAAAAGGTGGCCGATGACGCCGTTAATCCACGGCCAACCCTAAAAAGCAGCGTCGTCCAGGTCTGCCTGCATGCTAAGAGCGTCGCACTACGGCTCGCGTTGCAGTGAGCTTCGGCACGGGGAAGAACTGAGAACTAACCATCCGGATATCTGAAGCGAAGGCAATGAATGTGGACGCCGGCACCTCGGGTTGCCAAACAAACGTTCGCAGCGACAGTTTGCGATTGCCGATCAACTGTGCCTGGCGAGGAGCGCTCCGCCGACGAGCGTCAGAGTCTGGCTGTAGTTTCTCCCCACCTGAAGGACTTTCAGCCATTTGAGGGTACCTGGGCGACTACTACCCATTTAAACGAGCCAGGTGCGTTACGTTGGGTCGATGAGAATTCGAAAACTTTGAGTAAACTTTCGTCGTCCATCCATAGTCGCTGGATTCCAAAGCCCAAATGTTCTCGAAATGGCAACGGATCGACAACTGCAATGCTGCGAAACTGAAGAACCGCAAAATAGGCCACCGGCTCAGAAGGTGCGCTTGAAAGAGCACTTCCATTCTCACCTGCTCCCCTTTCTTTTTTTGGTCGATGCCCGAATGGCTCCAAGTGGCGCACTCCTTATTTCACCATATGTGATATGCATAAAAAACGTTGAGGGGCTAGTTTACGTTGCATTGTTGCTAGAACAGTATAACTGAGTGCTACTTATTTTCAGACGACCACACATACAGACATGATATGTGCCGTTCATTGTATAGGTGTGTTTTGTTTCGTATTCGTGGAATGCAAGACGCCGTTTACTCATCCAATGGAAGGATATTCGCGAACGAAAGTTATATGTTGAACTACAACCGGTGGAACACTGTTTGCAGCCTAACCACCCGGCGCCCAACAGCGACGCGAAAAACGTGATTCAGGCCACTAAAAACAGTGCCGAAGGAAACTGCATGCCGCTTGCAGACTGCCAAAGAAACATCAGCCGCGCTATACTTCTTGAATAAATCAATCGCAAAGAAATCAACTTTCACGCCTGCTGATCTTTGTAACAAGCCGATGGCCCTAGTCACGTGATCAATCAACGTTTGCCCTCGAACATGTGGAAAATCAGAATCAGATTTTATTTTCCAGTAATCAATCACTGGATGGACTCATGGGCTAGATATGTGGCTTGAGAAAGGCCTAGGAACCATTTACACGGCAGCAGACGGAACTGGTTGCAGTAAAACAAAAGAAAAATAAAGAAAACGAGAATAGAACAAACATTTCTTGGTGAAAACAATACACAAAGCACATATGGCATGCACATATGTGCATTCCAAAGTCCTATGCATCACATATTGCAAATAAAAAGTACAAAGCAAACATCAAATAATATTTAATGCAGCAGTTTGCAATGAATTTAGCTAGCCCATAGGAAGGTTATTATATAATTGTACAAAATAGTTGCGCAGTTGCTTTGAATTATTACCGACAGTTTTTTTTATATTTATTAAAAGTGGTAGGGACGTTGCGGGCTAAAGTCTGTAGCTTGTAGATTGTGCGAAAACGCGGTACTGCCCATATATCGGTGTTTCGTGTCTGCATATTGCTGCTACGCTGATCCAGCGATGCAAGCTACTTTAAAAGTCTACAAATTTCAGGGGAGGAAAAATACAGTGGGTACAATAGACGAAACTCGTACAGATGATCTCCTCTAATTAATCCATACGACCACAAATCCATCCTGTGTTGTCGACATGCGTTCAAGAGTGGCGATGCAATGGACCATTTTCTTCTGTAAGACAAGAATATACTGTTCATGTTACTCTTGGTGGTAGTAGCCCAGATTGAGTTACAATATGCTAACTGAGAAATGAAAATGGCGAAATATATTTGCATTTTTGCTTTATAGGGTACGAAGCATCGGCATCGAGAGAAAACGCTGGTCACTGATTACAGTTTTTTACACAGATAATGAACATGAGTGTTCCAATTTAAGTGAGAAGAGAAGCGCACCCTAAGTATCTTATGTTCATTTACAATTCGCATCCCAAGCACAGAGTACCAGTCAATTTGCACTTTATTTCTGGCTCGGAATACGATCGCTTTTGCCTTGGCAGGATTTATCTTTATGCGGTTTACTTTTGACCAAGATGACAACATCCGCAGTAATTCGTTACATTTCACTAATAACTGGTTTATAATGCCGACATCAAGGTGCCGGCTTGCTAAGCGTATCTCGGAAAGCCCTGTACAGACTACCGGAACCGTGCGTCACTCCAGTATTTCTAATTTGCATGATGCGCATAACATGTCGATGTAACACTCCTGAACATACGCAAGACTGCGCATTCAGCCGAATGAGTCAGCCTACCCATCAGCTGATTCTAGGCCCGTGTGCTGTGCGATGTCAGTGCACAATAAAGATCCCCAGGTGGTTGAAATTTCCGAAGCCGTTCACTACGGCGTCTCTCAGAGCCTGAGTCGCTCTGGGAGATTAAACCCCCATAAACCAAACCGAATCAGCCGAACCATAAGAAGAATCTAATCGCGGCAGCCTCGAAAATGGCGAATTTCAACAGCAGCCGTGCGTACGATAGCGAGCGTGACTTTGTCGTCGCCGGTCGCTGTACAGGAAGCGCTCAGTACAAGATACCTGTACGCTTGGACAAGCGCACACACCTCACAAAGACTACATCTGCCTTCTCCTTACATGAAGGTTATCAACGACTGCTGAAGCTGTGAAGCGCGAAAAAGGCACAACTGGGTATGTCACCGGCGTATGCATTACTGCAAAACTAAGATATAGCATTAGGATCTCTCACGGCCTTGCTTTCATCAAAAATTAGCTATGGTGTTCCCACCGTCGCTTACTGCTGTGCAGCAATGACGTAGTTTGCTAACTAAGCTGTCGCACCTGAAAACAAATTTAAAGTTGCGCATGCAGTCGCGCTGTCGCTGTGCACAAAATCCTCCTTGTGGGATCCCGAATCTCAGACAGTTTTCCGCATTTAGCAACGTCGCGCACTAACTTCACGTTTTGGCAAGATGGACGCGTCCTGCAAGAAGAGCCTGTACTTGCAGTCGCGGAAACAATAACAATAACCGGGCAAACATTGGTCCTTAAACACACGCCAGTGGTAACGAGAGACGCCAAGGATGGAGGGAGGCTGTATACGATGCGTATACACACACCGCAGCTGGTGGTCAGTAAACGAGCAGCGAAAAGCATGGACGCGCACAGTTTACTGCCTTTGGTCCCCTCAATGTCCTGCCGCTCGCGAGAAATTAGCTAGATTCGCTGTGCAATGAGCACGCAGAAAAAACGTCCGACATATGTGTCACCGTGAGTGCCGTCAACTGCGCCTCTGACACGTATTTTATACCCGTCGTGCCTTTTAGATACAGTGCAAATAGTTGAGCTGATATCTAGTTTAGAACAGTCCACAAAAAGCAAGTTAATGCAAACAATTTCACTTCAGTCTCTGTGCTTTAACAGCAAACGCTGCTCTGTTACTTTCTTTTTCTTTTCGGAGACACCCCACCCCAATGCCAGCGCAGGCGAGTCGACAGCGTTAGAAGGGGAAGACTTCGCCGTCTTGGAGAAGAAAGAGGGAAAGCAATTTTCCGCTTGAGTTCTTCCAGACCAAGTCATGGCCGTCCATGGAGACGAGGCCGCTGCTCGAACCTGACGCATTACTTCATCGCGTATTTGCCGAAGCGCACCACACACACGCAAAAAAAGAAGAAAGAAAATCATGGCACGCACTTTCATACATACGCTGAGTGCTGGAACCAAGCAGTAAAAGGCTCGATACGCTCAAATGATCCAAAAGCGGTAATTGGCAGTGATTTTAACGGTGTATTGCTGAGGCAAAGCATCCTTCATTGGTGCAGAGATTTGTTGCATGGATTGACGGGAAACGTACCGAATGCAGAGATATCCGCCCTTTTTTTTTTTTTGAACGATGGCATTACTTAAACTCACCCTCAGCCACCTCACCCTCCAGAAGGCCTCCTCCCATTAGAAGCCGACGCACAGCGCCAGAATTTAAAAGCGACGGCGAAATCAAATTCAGACTCAATGTGAAGGCGATCATTGCAGTGTAAAAGCGAAGTGCACAACCAATATTGCTACCGCATATTTGTCACTCCACGTCGTATGATCGCCTGCGCATTTTTCGTCTGCCTGTATTGAGGACAACAACGCTACAAACCGCAGTATCTTGTCACGCATCTAACAGTACTGGATGGATCATTAACAGGCAGTGTGCTTGTCGTGATCGAATGTCGGTGTAAACTGTGTATACCATAAAGTTTCTGAACCTAAGCAAATAAAAAGAGAGAGACAGAGAAAATGACGGCGAAAAAATACGGCATCGAACCAATGGGTTTGAGTATTATCTGACAACTCATTCACCGCACTGTTTCTCTTTGGCGCCGTAGATTAGGAAAAACAATGGAATATACGGCAGCACGTGTGCGTGACTCGTCACCGCAATATCACTACAGGATTAATTTGGGATGGAAAAGCCCAAGTGGAAGTACACGATAACCAGAGTCATTGTGGTCTGTATCGTTCGTACCGGTACAAGAACAAAGAGCATGCCTTGTTGCATACTACCAACGACTTCTATCGATATGCAGGCGACAGGCATGCATCTAGCTTTTTTCAATGCAGCTTTCGTCTGCAGCAACGCTCACCTCATACTTTTCCAGGTCGAATGTGCAATTGAAGATATACCAGGTGTCCTAGCTAACTAGAGCCAAGGGTTAAAAAGTAAATTATTAGAGACAGGCGAGTGAAACCAGTTGCATATTCGTGACAGCCATCTTGCGCACCACAGGCAATTTTTTGTTTCGGAATTAATTCATAGTTTAATTATCTAAATTAATAAATATTGATTTTAGACAAACATATTGCATTTGAAGAGTTGTTGAGCACCTTCAGAAACCCCCATTCCATCATTTACGATCAGGAAACCCTCACGTGTGTCTTTTTTTTTTCCCAGCTCCAAAGAAACCCCGCGAAATACAAAATAAACCACGTGACTAACGCACTTGCGCGCCAAAATGGTGCTGCTCTCAAGCGTGGTTTGAGCAAACGAAATCACCTGCAGCCTTGACTCGGCGGCCTGCGGCAGCGGCAGGCCGATATGTTGGCGGCGGCAACTCGCACTGTCATGTGTGCCACTGGCTGACGCAGACCAGAAACCACCGCCAACATATCGGCCTGCCGCTGGTGCGAGGCCGTCGAGTCAAGGCTGCAGGTGATTTCGTTTGCTCAAACCACGCCTGAGAGCAGCACGATCGTGGCGCGCAAGTGCATTAGTCACTTGGCTTATTTTGTATCTCGGCGGCTTTCTTTGGAGCTAGGAAAAAAAGACACACGTGAGGGTTTCCTTATCGTAAATGATGGAATGATGGATTTTGAAGGTGCTGGACAACTCTTCAAATGCAATTTGTGGTATATAGTCAATGTTTATTAATTTAGATAATTTAACTTAATTAAAGTATTAATTCCGAAACAAAAAATTGCCTGTGGTGCGCAAGATGGCTGTCACCAATATGCAACTGGTTTCACTTGCCTGTCTCTAATAATTTATTTTTTAACCTTCGACTCTAGTTAGCTGGGACACCCGGTATACGATAACGTTCAACAGTGAGCGCGAGCTGATCGATTTCCGTTCATAGTGCTAATACCTGTGTATGTGTAAACAAACACGGTCCCCGTTTGCGGTGCTATTCGGAACAAAGCACAAAGAGGAGCCAGCTGGTGTGCAGGAAGTGCTGCCTTCTGACCCATTCGTACCGTGTCCGATGTTCAACGTGGCCATTTCGCGCCCCCAGTGCAATGACGCCTCGCGCAGGACGAGAGCGTGCTTCAGCGATTTCCTGTTGTTTTCCTCCATCCCGAGGAAAAGACGCACGAAGAGGCGCGACAGCCGGAGGCAACGTGGGTGCGAACGGCTCCGGCGTCAGCGGCGTTGCGCGTCGCGCACGCAGCGATGAGCAATTCCGCCCAGATAGGGAAAACCCATACCCCGCTCTGTTCGCCATTTCTCGGCGTGCGGCAGCCTTGTCGCCAAGCCTTATCGCTCTGCTATCGGTTGCAGCCAATGAATAATTACTGACGTATTCGGAAACTACTGGGATGCCCTCGAGACTGAGCCGCCAACCACCTTCCTCGTCGCAAAAGCACGTAGGCATTACCTGCAGTTATGTGTCAAATACAAAAGCCGTTATGTATAATTACGCTGAGTTTCCGAAGGAGAGGCAGCGTAGGATTTCTGAGAATAGAGCACAGCCACAGGAGATCGAGGCTTAGCAGCGAGCAGTGGGTTTCGCGCGCTAAACGCTCCTCGCTCTAGAACGGGCCGTGATTGGCCAGATCGTACACTAGGCTATCATTGTTGTTGAAGTGACGGGAGCGAGAACGAGTCAAAGACCGTTTATGCGTGCGAGATGCTTCGATAGTTAATGGATAGATCCGCCCTTCGATTCGCTTGTATGAGGTATAGCTTCCACTTAAGAGCCAACAAATAAGGGCACAGACTGTAAGATTGTCCAAGTCAGGCAGAAATTGCCAGAAAACTGCGCATACAGGAGCTTGGAATTCAGTACATAACAAAGCGAGCTCAGTTCGGCAATTCTATTCCAGTTCTATTTCCTTTTCACAGCTCTTCACCCTCAGGCGAATGACAGGAAAATTTCAGTACAAAATACTTCTCTTATTATACTTACCTTGATGCTACGGAACAGTTTGACGCCAACAGCAAAGAAAGTGCATCCGCTGAGACTTGTCTTACTCTTTCAAAGGTTGCCGCTAAACAGGACCAAAGGTCGGGGTGATGTAAGAAATCTGTACTATATTTTTCGATATGCTAGTTTTTCTTGCTTAATTTTTTTTTTTGCTCGTCGTTTCTGGTTCAGGCGACACTGAGCCCCGCATTCGCTGTGGCATCAGAATAGAACTATACCATCCCAGTCGAGCAGTCGAGGCAAGAATCAGAACGGCATTATGGAATACTAGTACTATGTTCACAACTTTCGTTACGCTTGTGCGATAGCAATGCAAATAATATATTGAGCGATGTTCTTAACATGCCATTCTCATGAGTTTGTAAAATATTAAACGATAGATCGAACCGCCGATTGATTGATTGATTGATTGATTGATTGATTGATTGATTGATTGATTGATTGATTGATTGATTGATTGATTGATTGATTGATTGATTGATTGATTGATTGATTGATTGTTGGTTGGTTGGTTGGTTGGTTGGTTGGTTGGTTGGTTGGTTGGTTGGTTGGTTGGTTGGTTGGTTGGTTGGTTGGTTGGTTGGTTGGTTGGTTGGTTGGTTGGTTGGTTGGTTGGTTGGAGTAAACCTGCAGATGGTTATGGTTTACTTTCTTGAAGCCGTGAGCAGCTGGCTGATGAAATGGAAGATGCCGAATTTTCACAGCAACAAAAGAAAACAGCAGGCAACAACAGCTTCGTGCCCTTCTAAGGAACAGAGAAAATGGTGATATACGGCCAATTTACTTGGCTGTCCTTCTGAAAAACCTCAGCAATGCATGAGTCACTTGAGTGGATCACAATTTTGCATCAGAATTGTATAGGGACGTTGAGGAATGTACCATAGAATAGTCTATGGAGCTCGAGCATGCAGTATGTACGAGTATTTTCCGGAACCCAGCTTTGAAGCATTAAATTGGTTTGCGCCAGCTTATTCGTATATAAGGGCACAAATAGGTGTGCAGAGGAAAATCTGTGCCACATATTAGTACCCGTACAGAAACTTGCGGTGCGGAAGATTACTCATGCTCCGGTACACACACACACACACACACACACACACACACACACACACACACACACACACACACACACACACACACACACACACACACACACACACACACACACACACACACACACACACACGCACGACACGCACGCACACACACACACACACGCACACACACACACACACACACACACACACGACACACACGACACACACACACACACACACACAAAATAATAAATAGGTGTTTTTGGTGCTTCCTTGACGTACAAAGCGTTGCAAGCTTCTGCATGCGTCTGGCTGCCTTATGGCGAGCTGCGAATATCTGCGAACCACAGTCAGGGGCCTAATTGTAATAGTTAAAAAGTTGCCTCAGATTCTAGCTAACCAGCTTGCTAGTTTACATATTTTAACTGTTTTTTATGCCCGCCGTTGGTGAGAATTCTAGACCGTAGAAAACGCTTTTTTGTCTTGAAAAATATTTTTTGCCAACAGACTCCGGTGGAACACCGTTTATGAAACTCGCTCCTTTTCGGTATGTAGTTAAAGACAACTGCAGTAGACTGAATATATGGCTAGTGTTATAACTGCTGCAAGGGGAAAGCCCCTCAAGACCCAGTAGTCCCGTGCAGATGCCGACGTGAAGATATCACTGCGTAGCGAATGCGTAAATCAGAGCCAGAGTATGAGGAAAAGTGAATGCCTTTAAGGTGCTCCCGAAAAAGCGGCACTGAAATTAGACTGGTTGCTCGTCCATCAAGAGCCTGGGGAAAACGCTATAGGCAACGCTCCCAAAGCTGGCCCAGCTGTGGAGATGCCAAGTGTACAGTCCGGTCCATCGAGGGCACGTAATGGACCGGACCAATGTTCCCACTGCAGCTTTCGGTCTTGGCTCCCTCGATCACGGACCCGCTTTCTTGCCGCTATCCACTGAGGGGAGGGGCGCCGCTTCGGCTCCCTTTTGAATGGGACAGCCTACGCGATCAGGCGACGAGTGTGAGAGAGGAGAACGTTACAGCGCATTTAAGCGTACGTCCAGCTCGACTCCATCATCCTCCTATTTTGGATCCTCATTGAGAGTTTGGGATGCTCTGACCTCTGTTATCCTTGTATCACGCTACCATGTGAATAGTCCTTGCACATGACTAAGCTATAAAAGTTCCATGTTCTAAAAAGATACACTTGGCTTCGTCTCCCCAGAAAGCTTTTGCGACGACCCCCAACCATCGAGCCTACACTCCCCTTCACATCTCTGGTCATTGAATAAAATTCTGCTGAGAACATAAAACCATTACCAAGTGGTCAATTTCCATGCCTGACCGAGTGCATCAAGCTTCCTCAAAAAACTTTTAAATCACATTTGATGAAGTTCTTATTTGTTAGCGTTAATCGTTTTGAAGGACCTTATTTGGTGAACGCGGACGATATGCTGGAAAATAAATAAAATGCAACAAATGAAATCAAGAGAGCAAATATGGCAATTTTGTTTTCCTCATTGCGCTTGTACGACGAAAGAGGCAAACCCGCAAGCCTGGCAAGCTACGAAGTCCAGCTCCGCGCTTGCACGGTGCCAGCTTCCCGCCGGAGCCCCTGCTCGTGCTCGACCAAGGGCTGGCGTTGGTAAGCGATGCGCACAACAGACCACTCTGAGCCACTCCCTGCTCTGCTCTGCTCTATGAAGTGTGCTGGGACTCAGATACAATTATGTAGCTTGGCTGCTATATTCTCGCCTCTTTTCCACCGTTAGTGCAATCGTGTTGCAAGGCACATGGAAAAGCCCTGGACTGGACAGCACGTACAGCACCAGTCAGCTTCGAGCAATTGTGCGAGATATAAGGTGTATTCTATATGCACGCCACTTTCTACGCACTATAGGTATGCGTACTGATATCAGATAGCGTCAAGGGCGCAGCTTGTGCATGGAAAAGAAAAACACGTGGCGACGCCTAGCACGATGACGCAAACGGGGAAGGGCATAAGTAGCTTTTATCATCGTCATTGATCACAGCCGTCGGGTGCATTCGTTTTGCGTGCGCACGTGTTCGGTGGCAGTAGTGCTCATGGGTTTTTTTTTTTTAATATAACTAGAGGGAACGCTGCCGGCGCTACACCTCATCCACTATGAAGAAGCGCAGGAATGCCGGGAAGGCAAGGTTGCTTACTTAGCTTGGCTATTGCTAGGCATAAAACGTGAATTTAGCCATAAAAATACGACTCCTCTCGAGGCAGACCTCGAAGAAATGCGGCGAAAGTTTCAATACCGCGGCCTAACAACGGACTTTCACTTGCGTTAAATGTAATGAAGAAGTGAAAAACGCAGTATTGAAAAAACGTTTGAGGTCACTGCGGTAACCTGCATTGGAGGAATGCGAAAGCATTGACTCCTCCTTGTTTCTCTTTGCCCTCTTTTCCTCTCTTTGCTTCACTCGTTCCTTCTCCTCACATTTACTCGATTAAGCACTGATGTAAATTCATCCAATTTGCCAATTACCACAATTAATTGTCTTACTTAATCAAGTTCGATGAATTGCCCATTTTGATCTTTCAAACTTAGCACCACGCTTCGTTTTCAAATTTGGCCCCACGCGTTCGCTCCGCCCAAACTTCCGGTTTTTGAAATTTTTCGCCCCACGTTGCCATGACTCCGCCCACTTAGCCAAGCCAAACACGAAACCTCGCCTTCCCACATTCCCGCGGTGGATGAAGGGCTCTTTAAGAAACTCGCATAGACGGCGGCGCTAGCTTTTCCTCTAGGAAATGTTTTGAAACTCTATGGTGGTGCTACAGCTGGTTGAGGGGCTCGAATGAATCGAGGCTCAGAAAGCGCCTTTGACATATAGAAGGCAACGTAGTAATGGTCGACTAATCGGAGAAGATTTGTTTTTCATGCGGCAACACGTCAACGCGAGAAATGGGCCGAACGCGTCGCTAGCAGCTAGTAAGAAAAGCGGACGAACGCCGTAGAAATACGCACACAGGCTGGATGAGACCAGTCCAGTGACTGCGGGCTTGTCGATTTACATGTTTAATTAATCTGAAGACTAAGGCATTACAGGAAGGAGTAGGTCAAAACTACAAAATAAAAAAACAATAATCATGCTGCAATACATTATAAAATATTAGCCATCCAGCTTTTTATACGATGTTATCAACAGTCGTTTTTAAGACATTGGTATCAGTAATAGCAGCGACAGAGGAGGGCAGGTGGTTCCTCTCTTGCCTAGTGTTTGGAATGAAAAACTTAAAATATGGATCAGTCTGGCAATTAGGAAAAGCAACCTAGAACTTGTGGTCAATGAGGGGTGAAATGTAGGATCGTGGCTGGAACCGGAAGGCAATAGATTCGAATTAAAACTGCAAACCTTAAGAAATAGGCAGAGGCGAGACGTTTTTCGGCCAAGAGAAAGATCAGGTAAGTTGAGGTTATTCTTTATTTTGGAGACAGTCACAGTACGCTGAGAGTTTGGAGGTAAAAAACGTTCAGTACGGTTTTGGATGGCCTCGACATTAAGGATAAGCGTATTGTTGTGTGGACCCCAAATTGATGACGAGTACTTGAGCTTCGGACGCATTAGGGTTTTATAAAGCATGAGTCCCAAATTAGTAGGGGTTAGCACAGTCATATATAATTAGAGGTTGGAGTTTTCGGTTGAAATTTCTGAAAATTCGGCAGCCTTTTTTTCGGTGTTTACTTCAGAACGCAATTTTCGGTTTCTTTGGCGAATATTATTTCCTACAGGTGAATTACCAATTTTTTTCTGTGTGTGTGTGTGTGTGTGTGTGTGTGTGTGTGTGTGTGTGTGTGTGTGTGTGTGTGTGTGTGTGTGTGTGTGTGTGTGTGTGTGTGTGTGTGTGTGTGTGTGTGTGTGTGTGTGTGTGTGTGTGTGTGTGTGTGTGTGTGTGTGTGTGTGTGTGTGTGTGTGTGTGTGTGTGTGTGTGTGTGTGTGTGTGTGTGTGTGTGTGTGTGTGTGTGTGTGTGTGTGTGTGTGTGTGTGTGTGTGTGTGTGTGTGTGTGTGTGTGTGTGTGTGTGTGTGTGTGTGTGTGTGTGTGTGTGTGTGTGTGTGTGTGTGTGTGTGTGTGTGTGTGTGTGTGTGTGTGTGTGTGTGTGTGTGTGTGTGTGTGTGTGTGTGTGTGTGTGTGTGTGTGTGTGTGTGTGTGTGTGTGTGTGTGTGTGTGTGTGTGTGTGTGTGTGTGTGTGTGTGTGTGTGTGTGTGTGTGTGTGTGTGTGTGTGTGTGTGTGTGTGTGTGTGTGTGTGTGTGTGTGTGTGTGTGTGTGTGTGTGTGTGTGTGTGTGTGTGTGTGTGTGTGTGTGTGTGTGTGTGTGTGTGTGTGTGTGTGTGTGTGCGTGAGTGCGTGTGTGTGTGTGTGTGGTAAAATGCGGCATATCCTGTGCATTAAAAAACCACTCACAACTTCTCTTCGGTATATAAATTATTGCCAGTCTGAGCATTCGGTTTTCCAGTAATAACGCAGCAATGGTCATTAATAATATAGTAAAGCACGCATAGCTGTACTTGCATAGAAAAAATGCTATCGCTAATAAAAAAGTATGTATAGACGACCAATGCGATTCATGCGGCAGAGATGCCTTAAGCAGCCGCTGCCGCTGACGGGTTCAGATTGCGCGAGCTAATGGCGTGATACAGTCCGTCGATCAGCGTGTGACACGCTGTACCCCAGCTTCACTCTCCCCGCCCCTCGACTCTGATTGGCGACCGCGGTGTCTCCCTCTCCGTCTGTCTCCTCCCACCTTCTCTTTATCTTCCGCCTCCCTGCATTCTCCTGATAGTGGAGAGGGGATTTTTTCTCTCTCCGCTTTGCCTTCTACCACCCGAGGCTTCACACACCAGAGCTGGACACTTCTTGCAATTATGGGCGTTCTAATGCTAGCGCATTGAAAAGCAACGGATAATAAAGTACGGAACCCTCGGGGGAAAAAAATGAAATTGACCGAGAATCATACGAAGTGATGCGACGAAGCTGAGACAGCAGGAGGCTTTTGCCTTTCACATCGTATTGGTCGCCTTCCCATTGCGTGTTTGAATTTGATTTCTGCGCCACTTTTAGAGCGCGGCTCTTAAGCGCCCGCTCGTGGGTTGAGCCGCGTCGCCGCCGTCGGTGTAGCTGAGCCATATCATAAATAAATAAAAACACATTGCCGCGACTGGCATTCGAACCGGCGGTGCCCCGAACGGATCAGCTTCGCTGGCCACTGCAAGAAAGCAGTAAAAAAAAAAACGCTAACGTCGCAGCCGAACACTCCTCCTGTTAAACTGCAATACACTCCTGCGCTGTGCATTCCACATCGTCGTCGTCTTCTACTAACAGTGCTATCGAACTAATATACCCATTCTCGCGAGCTGCACATTGCATATCGCCCTCTACTTCAACTATTACTACTATCGAACTAATATCGTCGCCAGACGTGCCGACGACCCAGCAAAGCAAAACAACGACTCTACAAAGCCTGAGCTCTTTATCTTTTTTTACAGAGCTGCGCTCAAATTACGCATTAAGGAGAATCGTAATCGTCCTTGTAATTTTTTTCCGCTCTTGCATGGGCTTGTTGGGGGTGGTGGCATCTGGACAGTGAATATGGGTGGATGCCTTCTGAAGGACGCAAGTGGTTAGAATGGAGGTGGGTGTTTGGTTGGGAAGTGTGCTCCTCGTGGGTTTCTGCTGCGTTGAGACTGCTGGAGGGTGAAGGGTGGATGTCTTCTGGAGGGTAGAGGGCTTTGGAGAGTGGAGGTGGTTGTGTAGGTGGGTGGCGGGCTCTTCTCATAAAACTCTGGTGGCTGAAGGCTTCTCGATGGTGAAGGAGAGTTTCGTTCCGCTACTGCGTGGGTTTCCGGCGTGCGGAGGCTTATGGACAGAGGTGATGGGTTGGCGCCTTTTGGAGGGTGGATGGGGGAGGAGAGTGGAGGTGGGTGAGTGGATGGCGGGTAGAGCTTCTGGAAGAGGGGGGGGGGGGGGTGCTTCACTCCTTTGCTCTCGGAAGGTCCAACCCCTATACATAGCAACAACTACGACCCGTCAGACCGAAAATTCTACGCTGCGCCTGCAGAGCATTTCATGCTGTCACCTACTTTCGGCGATCAGACTGACTGCGAATTTTGTCAGTAGTATTATCGCATTTCTGGTCGCTTAGCGAGAGCACTTGCTGGCTGTGGTGAAACGGTTTATTCCACGAACAGTACTCCTGAAATTTTACAGCGAATTTCTGTCAGTGTTGGGACAGTTGTGATGGGCTTTATAATTCAATCGATATCCATTTGTGCCTTCCTGATGCGATCCAACATGGCGCACTACCAAAACGTCCTTTCATACTCCAACGAAAAAACGAAAATTGCCGTGTATTATTTAGGCGCACTCTCATCTCTGGAACATTCTGCTGAGTGGCGGATGCTGTGATAAATAGCGGCACCTAATCAAAATCCGTAAAATTTTATTGTTTTTAAGCTAATCCTGGAATCCTTATCCCGAGTATATATTACTCACGTATGAAAATTCTTGTTGTATTCACGGCTGTAAGCGTGCACAGCACATGCAAAGGAAGCACATGAGCTTGCACTGATTTGCAAATTGTGTTAAAAATTTCAGACTGCGAATAGTGCACATATTACATTGTGGCGCTTTCTGCCGTGATCCTTTCACCAATTTCCCTCGTTCTGGGAGCTGAAACCGTTTGTAAGAGAAAAAATGCCACGAAGGATGCGCAACTCGCTCTTGTGAATGCTCGCTCAGCTAAGAGAAGTTGGGCTTGTTGATGAAAGCCTGCACCATGTTGAGAAAATGAAGTTAATTAACGCTTGGAGGCGGCGACTTCAGAACGTAATGTATTTCTGTCGGGACGGTTTGTAGGGCAATAGCACCGATTCTTCCTGGCTCCAAACTTGAGGTTGTTACTGGCGGCACTAGTGTTGCTCTGTATTGTCGGAAGATTCTCCGCCGTAGCTGCAGTTTAGACAACTAATGAATCAAGATCGACCATTCGTGGCGTAGTCATTTTTCCTATAGTAGTCCACACTCACTCACTTTTCGATAAGCCTGCACCCGCAGGAAAGCCTTTAGCTACCACTGTCGCCATTTGTCATCATCTTCATCATCATCAGCCTAACTTTACCCACTGCAGGGCAAAGGCCTCTCCCATGTCTCTCCAATTAAACCTGTCCTTTGCCAGCTGCATCCACCCTTTGCCTGCAAACTACTTAATCTCATCCGCCCACCTAGCCTTCTGCCGCCCCCTGCTACACTTAGTTTTTCTTGGAATCCACTCCGTTACCTTTCAGGACCAGCGGTTATCTGCCTTCGCATTACATGCATTACCCAAGCCTATTTCTTCCTCTTGATTTCGACTAGGATGTCATTAACCCGCGTTTGTTCCCTCACGCACTCTGCCCGCTTCCTGTCTCATAACGTTAAACCTATCATTTTTCTTTTTCTTTCCATGGCTCGCTGCGTTGTCCTTAACTTAAGCTGAACCCTTTTCGTTAGCCTCCACGTTTCTTCCCCGTAGGTGACTACCGTTAAGATGCAGCTGTTGTACACTTTTCTCTTGTGGGGTATTGGTAAACTGCCATTCACGATTTGAGAGAACCTGCCATATGCGCTCCACCCCATTCTTATCCTTCTAGTTATTTCCCTCTCACGATCCGTATCAGCTGTCCCTACCTGCCCTAAGGACACGTATTCCTTTACCAATTCCAGCACTTCGCTACCAAATGTGAACTGCTGTTCCCTTGCTAGACTGTTGAACATTACTTTGGTTTCCTGCATGTTCATTTTTAGACCCAGCGTTCTGTTCTGCCTGTCTAACTCATTGATCATGATTTGCAGTTCATCTCCTGAGTGACTCAGCAAGGCAATGTCATCAGCGAATCGCAGATTATTTAGGTATTCTCTATTTAGTTTTGTTCCCAACTATCCCAATTCAGGCCTCGGAATACCTCCTGTAAACAGGCGGTGAATAGCATTGGCGAGATCGTGTCTCCTTGCCTCACGCCCTTCCTTATTGGAATTTTATTGCTGAGTTTATGGAGGACTACGGTAGCTGTGCAGTTGCATTATATATCTTCCAGTATTATGACATAACGCTCTTCTACTCCCTGATTACGCAATGCCTGTATGACTGCTGAGGTTTCTACTGAGTCGAATGCTTTCTCGTAATCAATGAAGGCTATATATAGAGGTTCATTATATTCCGCGCATTTCTCTATCCCCTGATTGATAGTGTGAATAGGATCTATTGTGGAATATCCTTTACGAAAGCCTGCCTGATCATTTGGTTGATTAAAGTCTGAGGTTGCCCTGACTCTATTAGCGATTACCTTAGTAAATACCTTGTAGGTAAGGGACAGTAAGCTGATCGGCCTGTAATTTTTCAAGTCCTTGCCGTCTTCTTTCTTATGAATTAAGATTATGTTTGCGTTCTTCCAAGCTTCTGGTACAGTCGAGGTCATAAGGCATTGCGTATACAGGGTGGCTAGTTTTTCTAGCACGATGTCCCCTCCGTCCTTCAACAGATCTGCTGTTACCTGATCCTCCCCAGCTGTCTTTTTCCCTTTCCATTGCTCCTAAGGCTTTCTTTCCTTCCTTTTTCGTTACTAGCGGGATGACGCATTGCCGTGCGCTAGTGTCTCTCTCATTAACGTTCTGGTTACATTGGCTACTGTACAGATTTGTGTAGAACTCTTCGGCTACTTTAGCTATCTTATCCATATTGATAATGACATTGCCCCCATGTCTCTTAACGCATACATCTGGTTTTTACCTATGCCTAGTTTCCTCTTCACCGCTTTTAGGCTACCTCCGTTCTTTCGAGCATGCACGGTTCTCTCCATATTAAACTTCCTTATGTCGGCTACCTGGCGCTTATTTATTAACTTCGATAGTCTGCCAGTTCTATTCTGTCGGTAGGGTAAGACGCCTTCATGCTTTGGGGTTTCTTAATCAGATCTTTCGTCATCTGAGATAGGTTGTCGATATCCTATCGAACCGCCCTACCCCCTAGTTCTACTGCGCATTCCGTAATGATAGCTGTCAGATTATCGTTCATTTTATGAACATCAAGAGCGTCTTCCTCAGTTAAAGCCGAATATCTATTCTGCAGCGATATCCTGAATTCTTGTACTTTCCCTCTTACCGCTAACTCGTTAATGGTCTTCTTCTTCACTAGCTTCTTCCGTTCCCTCTTCAAGTCTAAGCTAATTCAAGACCTTACCCTTCTGTGGTCGCTACAGCGCACCTTTCCGAGGACGGCCACATCCTGAATGATGCCAGGTTGAGCGCACAGTATGAAGTCGATTTTATTTTTAATCTCACCATTGGGGCTCTTCCAGGTCCACTTCCTCTTCTCTCGTTTGCGGAAGAAGGCATTCATGATTCGTAAATTATTTCTATCTGCGAATTCGACTAATAACTCTCTCCTGCAATTTCTAGAACCTATCCCATAGTCGCCTACCGTGTCGTCGCCAGCCTGCTTCTTGTCCGCCTTCCCATTGAAGTCGCTTATCAGTACAGTGTAGTGTGATTTTACTTTATTCATTGCCGATTTCACGTCCTCATAGAAGCTTTCAACGGCCTGGTCATCATGGCTCGATGTAGGCGCGTAGGCCTGCACCACTTTCAGCTATTACCTCCTATTGAACCTAATTAGAATAGCTGCTACCCTTTCGTTAATACTATAGAACTCCTCTACGTTGCCAGCTATATCCTGATTAATGAGGAATCCCACACCTAGTTCTCGTCTATCCGTTAATCCGCGATAGCACAGTATGTGTCCGTCCTTTAGTACTGTATACGTCTCACCTGTCCTCCTAACTTCCCTAAGCCCTATGACATCCATTTAATTCCAGCTAGTTCCTCGAACAGCATGCTAGGCTAGCCTCACTAGATAAAGTTCTAGCGTTAAACGTTGCCAGGTTCAGATTCCAATGGCGGCTTGTCCCGAGCCAGAAATTCTTAGCACCCTCCGCTGCGTCACAGTTCTGACCGCCGCCGTGGTCAGTTTCTCCGCAGCCGCTGGGGACTGAGGGCCGAGGGTTGATTGGTTTGTTCATAGAAGGTTGTGGCCAAGTACTACACCAGGGTGGCCAAATCCTGTTCTGATGAGGGAGTGCGTTGTCGGTTTTGGTCACCGAGATAAGGCCACACCCCAGGCCTGGTTATGCAATTTTTTAAACCGGGTGGAGAATTGCGCGGCAGCAGGATTTGAACCCCGGTCCTCCTGCACGCGAGGCGGACGCTCTGCCTCTGCGCCATCGCTGCATCGCGTCGCCTTTTCTGGACCAGTTCAGTTCCTGAAGGCATTTGAGTAGAAGCTGGAAAGCCTAGTTGTGTAATCCACCACAAACATCGCCCGAAGGACGCAGAGATAAAGATGCGAGGCTTGCCTTATGCGTCCATGCTTCAATCCGAGCAGGGCCCGTGCGTGCAGATTCTGTATAGCAGCGTGCTCTCTGTCTTATTTTAACCCTTTGATGCCAAAGGGCTGCCCGGGCGGAGACCACAGCGGCTTAAAATTGGTTGTCCCTCCTTTCTGGCTCCACTCGGACAGTTGCCCATAGAGTAGGCGTCGCTCCTTTTTCTCAACTTGCAAACAACTGGAATCGGACCGTTAGGTCTTCTTTAAGAAAAAAAAGTCCCACAAACCATTTAGAAAAGTTTCAATTGTATTTGCGATCTGTTGTCACTGTTAATTGTGTGACGAACGGTTAATTTAGTATCGCTGCCGCTTACGTTCTCTGTCCGACCCTGTGTTGAGAAGAGGACTTGCGCTCCATTTGCGGGGCCGCATTTTTGAACCTATACCTAAGAGTAACCAAGCTCCTTACCATCGTACTTGTAGCCGTAGCCGCCTCCATCTCCCGACACGGTGTGTGGTACAATAGGGTAGCTGGACTCGGTCGCCAGGGCCCCGACCTGTCGCAGCCGCTCCTGCAGCTCCAGCGAATGGCGCTCCTTCTCCATCCTCTCCCTGCTGGCGGGTTCGAATTGCGCGGTCCGGTACCTCTCGGTGGCCGCCCTCTGCTCCCGGTCCACCCTGCGCTCCTCGTCTATCCACCGCCTCAGGTCGTCCCCGGTCAGTCCCAGGCTGGCGCCAGTCTCCATCAGCGCCTCGAGCTCCATAGCTCGTGAAAGGTGGTCGTCTGCGCCGCTGCCTCGGGCGGATCGACAGTGGTCCGAGCGCTGCCTTCCTCGGGCGCTTAATGGCTGTTTGCTTCTTGCTGGTCTATGCGCTGTCTGTGTACGATGCTAGACGTTGGGTTTGGCGCCTTGAAGTGATTTGATTCAAGTTTGGTAAGAAGCGTTCAGCTTGCCGGTCAGTCTGTTTTCTCTCTTTAATGCGTAGTAAGCACACCTCTCTCCACAGATGCAAGTGGTCGCTCCTTTACAGCTTCACGCTTCTGCTCTTTTTCTCTCGAAGCCCGGTGCCTTATTTGATGTTTCTATACTTTCTCGCCTCTCCTATTCACCGCGCACGTTTTCCATGAACACCTTTCGGTGGTGCTTGAGCTGTTTTATTGTCTTTTTTTGTTGAAGGAGTGGTGGAGGACGGCGTGCACCTTCCCACCTTTCAGGGTTTAAGGACTACGCGGTGAAACTATCCTGACGAGAAAGGCAAGCCAGTCGATTGTTCCCGTGGTCGCGGAAGGCAGCAGAATGTCCCCCTTGGCTGGAAAAGAAAGGCGCAGGAAAGGAAATTAACGAGGTGTAAACATTTACTGCCTCGACTTTAGTTTGCTTGTTAGTAAGCATAGCGCACACGGTTATGTTTATTCGCTTTTATGCACTGGAAGTGAACTGGTTAGGTGTCCATGCATTCAGCCCCAATAAAAAGTACTCTCTTTCTATTCGGATTATTCTTGGGTCTACAGCCTCAGAATTCTCTATTCTGAGAATGAAGAACATTTTCCGGGATGAACGACATTACAAAATTATTACAGCGATAGATAGCTGTTAGGCGCCCGTCCCTGGCTTCCGCGTCGTCGTCGCCGTCGGTATAACCAGTGGTTACCATTGTTACCATCCATGGCCACCATGGCAATCCGGGTATGGTTATCATCCCGCATGACACCACGTAGGATGTGTTAAGGCTTTTATTAATGGTGTGCGTCT